>BSYO01000017.1:1576657-1607773 GCA_033239525.1 Nepenthes gracilis | reverse complement strand
CTAGCCCCTAAGATTTTGACCGTTAATAGGCCACCGGATGACCAAAGGTTTCGTCGCGCCCTTGATGGGCCGCTCGGATGGCCAGGAGTTTAGGCAGCTTATGGGCCACCTGGATGACCAGGGTTTAGACCGCTCGTGGGCCACTTGAATGACCAAGGTTTAGACCGCTCATGAGCCACCTAGAAGACCATGGTTTAGACCACTCATGGGCCACTTGGATGACCAAGGTTTAGACCGCTCATGGGCTATTTAGATGACCAAGGTTTAACGAGAGGGTGAAGACCCTCCCGACTTAGGGGCAGTCTAGGTCGGGTAATCCTGCAAGGCAAACACAGTATACATGTATGCACATAAAGACTAGGATTCTATATGCTAAGTAAATTTTTCATTTTACCAAATTAAACAAGCATGCGAATGAGTGCACACAAATGGGAGAGTACGTACTTGGATTCCCTATTGGAAGTAGCGTTTGAGGTGGATCGCGTTCCACGTTCCCAGGACCAGCTTTCCGTCCTGGTTTCGGAGTTTGTATGCTCCGTTTCGTAGGACGACGGAGACCAAGAAAGGCCCTTCCCAGTTAGGAGAGAGCTTGTTGCTGCCGGCCAGCTTGCCCGTGGCCTCGACTCCTCGTAGGACAAAGTCCCCAACGTCAAATTGCCAGGCTTTCACCTTTTTATTGTAGTACCGGGCAATCTGGTGTTGGTAGGCTGATGTCCGTATTCTGGCGGCGTCGCGGGCTTCCTCTAACAAGTCTAAGTGCTCCCTGAATTTTTGGGAGTTAGTCTGTGGGTCGAAGGACTCCACCCTGAACTCGGAAGCCCGATTTTGACCGGGATCACCGCCTCGAGTCTGTAAATGGAGGTGAAGGGTATCTCGTGCGTTGGTTCCTCCCGGGGTTGTTCAATAAGACCGAGAGAGGACGGATGGGAGCTCGTCGGCCCGGGAGCCCGCGTCCTCCAACTTAGTCTTTAACCCGTGGAGTAGTGTACGGTTTGTAACCTCTACTTGCCCATTTGCTTGGGAGTATGCCACCGAAATGTGGACCAACTTGATGCCAAGGCTGGTGCAATA
This sequence comes from Nepenthes gracilis, assembly GCA_033239525.1. Lineage (NCBI taxonomy): Eukaryota > Viridiplantae > Streptophyta > Magnoliopsida > Caryophyllales > Nepenthaceae > Nepenthes > Nepenthes gracilis. The sequence continues at coordinate 1,606,702 of BSYO01000017.1, read as the reverse complement.
CCTGATGAAGCATTTTTTTCAAAAATTGGGTCTCGTTGTCGGTCACTACGACCTCTGGGATGCAAAACTTGCAGACAATTCCCTGTGTGAAGAAATTCCAGTGCATTGTGCTCCGTGATTTTTGCCAGCGGGACTCGACCCACTTGGTGAAGTAGTTGATGCCCGCGATGATGAACTTCCTTTATCCCATGGCAATGGGAAATAGGTCGAGAATATCAAGCCCCCATTGCGCGAAGGGCGAGGAGCACTGAAGTGACTTGGTCGTGAGCGGTGATGGTGAAGGTTATCGAAGTGGTTGTGACTTTCACATTTCTTTACAAACTCAAGCGCATCCTTTTTCATCGATGGCCAGTAGTAGCCCTGCCGCATGATCTTGAATGTCAGGTTTTTCCCGCCTACGTGTGATCCGCAGATCCCGAGGTGAACTTCGGTCAACACGTAGTCAGCCTCCTCGAGAGATAGACAGCGGAGGTATGCAGTCGAGTATCCACAGTGATACAACCGGCCATCGACTACCGTGTACAAGCCAACTGTCTTTTTAACTCGCTTAGCCTTTTCGGCTTCCTCTGGGAGTGATCCGTCAGCCAAGTATCTAAGGTAGGGCGTCATCCAGTTTTTCATCTCGAAAATCTGCATCGCCTCCTGTTTCTCTATGCTGGGAGCATTCAGAATCTCCCTCATATGCCTCGAGTCTGTTGCTGGGTTTTGGCGCGGCGGCTCTGTGGCCAGTGCATCTTCGTTTTTAATGCAGGAACATAAACCAGGGGTTAGTTTATCGAAACCACGAGATGACCTCCTTTGCCTTTGCAGTGCCAAGCAAGGGTTGTTTGCCTCAAAGCACCCGTTAACTTTGGTTGACTATTAGTTGAAGTTTTGAAAGCGCGACCTCTTGGCGAGCACTTCTTTACTAATTGTAAGTTGGCTAAGCGGGACTTCATACTCGGTGGCGTTCTTGGTGGTAGGAAGTCAAGTTTGAGGAATACTTAACACGAAATCCATTCGGGTCGTAAGGACCACCCCTCCTTTGCCCTTTGTCAGTGGGACGATCCAGTCACGTTGGAGTACCCATTCAGAATTTTTGTCGGTTGTTCTACACTTTACATGGGCTGTTCCTCGTGAATAGGGGTCGTGGTCTCAACAATAAAGTCGGCGAGTGCCTGCGCTTTTATGGTGCAGGGCACAGATTCGATGTCGAACTCACCCGATTTGATAACCTACTTCACCAGCATCCGAAGCGTCGGTTCTAGAGTATACTTTTAGTAATTTGGTCGGTGAGGACCGTTATCGTGCGCATGAAAGATGGCCTCAACTTTCGCGCAGTGAAGATAAGTGCTAGGGCTATTTTTTCCGCGTGTGGATAGCATGTTTCTGAGCCGGTCAATGTTTTGCTAACATAGTAGGATTCTTGGATATCAGATTCAGCGCACGGGACGAAGGCGAGGACACTTCGACACCATCGGGTAAACCTACAGCTCCTCTCTGTCTTTGGGTGGCCTAACGGTGGGGGTGGCGAGATCTTGCTTGATTCATTAAAGGTGGTCTAGCGATCGGAAATCCTTTGGAATCCCGTTGGATTTTGTCCCTTTTAGGGCTTTAAAGAAGAGTGATATTTGTCACCCGGACTTCACGAGGAAGCGGGACAAGGCTGCCAGGGCCTTAATCAATCATTTGGGCGTCTTTGCGCTCAGGTGGGGGAGCCATGTCAGCGAGGGCCTTGATCTTTTCTGAATTTGCCTCGATCCCCCGCTGGGAGACGATGAAACCTAAGAACTTCCCGAAGGCCACCCCGAAGACACACTTGGCTGGATTCAACTTCATTTGATACTGGTGGAACACCTCGAACGATTCTTCCAGGTCGCATATGTGGTCGCTAGTGACTCTGCTCTTGACGAGCATGTCGTCGACGTGGACCTCCATGTTGCGACCAATCTGTTTTTCGAACATTTTGTTGACGATCATTTGGTAAGTTGCTCAGTGTTTTTTTGATCAAAGGATATCACTTTGTAGCAGTAGGTGCCCTGGTCCGTCATGAACGATGTATGTTCCTCGTCCTCTTAACTCATTCGAATATGGTTGTAACCCGAATAGGCGTCCATGAAGCTTAGAAACTCATGTCCAGCCATGGAGTCAACCAGTAGGTCAATCCTGGGTAAGGAAAAACTGTCTTTCTGACAGGCCTTGTTGACGTCGGTAAAATCGACGCACATTTGTCATTTTTCATTACTCTCTTTTTAACCAGGACGACATTTGAAAGCCAATTTGGATACTGAACTTCTCTAATAAATCCAGCATCAAGTAGCTTTTTCATCTCTTCTCGGATGACGATCAGCTTCTCTATGGAGTGGTTTCTTCGCTTCTGCCTGACCGACTTTCGGCCAGGATTGAGGCACAACTTGTGGACCATCACCTTAACCGAAATCCCAGGCATGTCTGTGGGAGTCCACTCGAATATGTCGGCGTTCCGTTGCAGGAATGCAATCAGTTCAGTGCGCAGTGTGACAGTGAGTGAGCCGCCAATCTACACACACTTTTTCGGTTCCTCCAGATTCAGTGGGACCAGATCCGTGGCTTCACCAAACTGCGCTTGCTGCAGGGTGGTCTCGTCTTGATGATCGAGTTCTCCCATCGTGCTAGGGCTGTCGCTAGGGGCAATTTGGGACATGTAGCATGTCCGCCCGATTATTTGGTCGCCTAATACCTCTCCCACACCGTAAGGTGTCGGGAACTTCATTTTGAGGTGCGGAATTAAGGTGACCACCCCAAACACTGTTAGGCACGGTCTGCCTAGTATCGCGTTGTAAACGGAGGGCATGTAAGCATGCGACTTGCTATTCTCGGATAGGTGTCCAGGGTGACTTTCAATTAGATTGTCCCTTGAACGGGTACTGGTTCATTGTCAAGGTCATATAGTGGTCCTTCAGCGGGCTTTAGCTGGTTCCTTTTTATGCCTAACTTAAAGAAGGCATCCAAATAAAGCAAGTCTTTAGAATTTCCATTATCGATAAAGACTCATTTCAGCTGGTAGTCCACACTACCATCTGAAACGAGTGCTGATACAACAAGGGGGTCAGCATGTGGGGACACTATATGAGTTGAGTCATTATCATCGAAGCTAATTATATTATCTACTGTGCACTGCTTCTTCCTCCCAGTCTGCTGCTCCTTGCTGTCAGCCGGGTTTTTGGAAGGTCGGATTGTGACCATATTAACCACCCCCATCGCAACCCTATTCCGGGGTGGAGAAGTCTCATCGCCTTCTCTTGCCGCAGCTCCAGAATTCTGCCCAGGACCCTTGACGAATCGGGTGAGATGTCTCCTGCGAACCAGCTCTTCTATTTCCCTCTACAACGTCTTGCAGTCTTCAATTGAATGGCCAGCAAAGCGATGGAAGTTACAGTACTTTGACTGGTTTCCAGAGTCCTTCTTCAGTAGTTTCGGCCACTTCAGAAACTTTTCTCCACAGATTTGTATGAGGACGTTAGCGCGTGTGTCCGTCAGAGGTGTGAAACTGGTGGGTCCATAGTCTCTGCATTCTGGGGGCCCAATCCGAGGCCTGCTTCTGGCAGGGGTGTTCCCCGCCGTTGTACTTTCTCTTCCCATCACCAGGAAACAGCCGAGGATGATCCGCCCGTTCTAGACGTTTTGTCTCGTTGGCCTCCTCTGTCGCGGCGTAGGCTGGGTGATGGATTCCGCCTCGCGAAAGGTCTGAGGATTTTTGTGGGTTAGGTGCTTGAAAAAGTCACTGTAAGTAAGCGCAGAAATAAAATTGCCCAGCTTCATCTCCTCTGTGATCCTGGGAATCCTTCTGGCCTCCGCCACGAAGCGATCTAGGAAACGCCGTGGGTTCTCTCCCGGTTTCTACTTTATGTGGGAGAGATGCCACAGGTGCTTCTCTTCCCGTCGGCGCGAGGCGTACGGAGCAAGGAAGAGATCTGTGAGCTCACAGAAACTGTCGATGGTGCCTGAAGGGAGGCGATGGAACAAGATTCTGACATCTCCCTTAAGCGTGAGCGGAAAACAGCGACACATTGCTGAGTCTTCTAACCCTTGTAGACTCAGATGGGTGCGGAAGTGATCCAGGTGGTCAACTAGATCACTGCCCCCATCGTATAAGTCAAGGGACGGCATCTTGAACTTGATTGGCAATGGACGGTTCAGGATCTCCGCAGTAAAAGGAGATCAGTCCAAGTCGATGGCGTGCTCCTCATCCTGGAACACACTGTTCTAGATCTTGTCGACTCGTGGATCGGTGCGAGCGGCGTTTGCTAATCATTTGGAGTTGAGGTAATCCCTCAACTCCGTCTTGTCCCTGGAGGGTTTAGCAGCCGGCTGGCTGCTGCCTCCAGTGGATCTGGCAGTCCTGGAGGCTCGCTCCTAGACTACGTTGTTGTCTTCTGCCCGAGAGTATCACGGATTTCTTCTCTCCGAGTTTTCCGGTAGAGACGTGCTCCCGGAGCATTCTTCAGGCTTGTTTTGGCTAGGAACGCGGGAGGATGCTGGAGCCGGATTGTCCCCGGCTTTCACAGGCCTTTTGGCCGGCTTCTTCTTCCTCTGGCCACCCTTTTTGGTGGCAAGGGTAGGGATGGTTGCTGGTGGAGTGGCCTGCTGTCGCTGCTCGTTCTGAGCGTAAAGTAACTAGAGTAGGTGATTGTTGGCCTGCATTTGCTCCACCAGTTGTTGAAAATAAGGCGATGGAACTCCGCCCGTGGCCCCGTTGACCATGGCACCAGCTGCGTGGTCCTGGTCGGGGTTAGCAGCATCTCTAGCGGGATCGCTAGCTTGGGCTCTCGTGTTCACCATTATAGAATCAGTAGGTGACAGAGAGAGTTTGTGCAAATTTTGTGGTTGGCTTTTGTAAGCGCTTCCCGCAGACGGCGCCAAAGATGCGTCCCTGGATCCGAACTTCGAACAGATTCAAATGATCCTTTTGTCGTAGCTCTGACTCCGTTCCCTGAGTTGGATCCTGCACACTACTAAACAGAACAGGAGGTCAGTGTGTCGGTAAAAAGTTGTCCCACCGAAAATGCTCCGATACTCAAATCAGTAAAACAATCTTCCAAAGAATGAAACTGAATTAGAGAGAAAGAGAGAGACAGAGAGAGTGTTTGCTCCAGATGTAAGAGGGATGAGAGGCCTTCTTGAATCTGGGAGGTGGGAAGGCAATAAACGGTCGTGAGAGGTGCACTTGTTTGCCTTGAGATTGATGGGGAGTGTGTTTGCGTTGGTGGTTCTGAGAGCTTCAGTCGCAGAAAAAGTAGTTTGCTGAGAACTTAATTGAGAGCCTGATTGAGAGCGTAATTAGAAGTATTAATGAAAGCGTGTCCTCAATGGTGCATCAAGGGTTTCTTTTATGGTTGAGAGGATGATCCTCCTTCTTTTGAAGAAGTGATTGCCTCCGTGATCTGCTGGCTGGCTTGCCTTTAGGAACAGGCGCCAGTTGCCAAACTGTGAGAGATAGTTTCCTTCTGAGGCGGCCAAGAGTTTTCTAAATCGGATGCTTTCCTACCGTACATGTTACCGTTGGAGAGCCTTAGTTGGCAAGGATTTGGGTAAATCTGGCGCCTTCATTATGTGAAGGGCGCCAATATTGTCAATATCTCTTTTGGTGCCAGTTGAGACCGTGAAAAATCCCTGGAAAGTCGTTGTTGGCCTTTTGATGATTCGTGGGCCTAAACGAACTAGGCCCGCTATTGTAAAAAAGCTTCCTTTGGGCCCACAGTACAACACGCGGACGGTCAACGTTAGAGTTGACCGTCTGCGTAACGTGCGTTGGCCGCTGCAACCCAGTCAACACCAGCGTTGACCGCGTCATGGGCCTTTGATTAGGCTCGTTCTCCTTTGGGCCGTTAATGGGTCGACTGTCATTTTGGGCCCCAATTGACTATTTGGGGCCAACCCACTGTTGGTATACCCATCAATACTAACTGATAAAGTTTTTAAATTTTTACCTTTATGGTCAAATTTGTTCAATTATTATGATTATATTATTATTAAACTACTAATTAATAAAAAAAGACTAATTAAAATAAGACCAACAAAGGGTTGGTCCTTTCGTTTTCAACGCACTAACTCCCTCCCTCCCTCCTTTCACACTCCTATTTTGTTCTTTATATTAAACTAATCAATGAGATATGTTAAATAAATAGAGACATAATAATTATTATTCTTTTCAACTTTTTATTTTTTAAATTAATTTTTTATCATTAATTTTATTTTATTAATGTGTTAATTTTAACGGTTATGATTTCTTTAACTTAATAAATCTTCAGTCCTAATTAATATTAAAAATAATAATTTATCTTATTCTACATAATAATTATTATTCTTTGAACAAATCTAGAACGGACAAAATTGTTAAATAATCATGTAATAAAAGAGCCTTTTGGATCAAATTGTAGTGTGAGATGTACATTAATTATAATAGAAGTTTAATATTTAAAAAGTGTCAATTATTCAAAATTTAAAAGTGAAAATAAAATTAAATTTTATTTAAAATAACAACAAATATTTAAAATTAAATTTTATTTAAAGTAACAACAAATATAAACACTTAAGAAATCGGAGTAGGCTAAAAATAATCATCCACCCTTACAAAGGTCTATTTAAGTGAGCCCACAAGGATATTGCGGATTTTGGGTGTAGGCCTTTTCTAAAAAGTAGTACAATTCTGATTTGATTATCATAAAGTAAATTGAGAGTTACTCTTATTAATTTTTATTTCTTATATTAATTTATAATATTTATAATAATAGTTAAAAGATCTAACAACATACTTAAAATCTATGAAATTTAATCCCAAATAATCGAACCCGTCAATTATCATAAAATCAATTTTGCATTCAACAAAAAAAGATAGCTTATGTCTGGACAGGAGATTTTGGACTACGTGATCTTGGATCTTGGGTTGCGGGGGCCTTATCCTGGTTGTGACTTTTGAACAAACTATTTACTATAGGTCTCGATATTGGGGTCAATCCATAGACGATGGACCAATCACTTATAAATATTTGCTTTATAACATAAAATATAATAATAAAATTTTAAAAAAATAAAAAAAAGAAACTTTTGAAAAAAAAAAGGAAAATATATTAAATCCTCGTTAAAAGATTTCCTAAACGGCAAATTGAATTTTTTTAATGAGTTGGTATGGACTTTCAAGTCAATGTTTTTTGTTTTTTTGTTTTTTTTAAAGAAAATATCGTAAAAGCACTTTTGAAAGAGCCAGACACGATAAAGCCACGTTTTGAAATGACGTTGATATTAAAACTACCCGTGAGAAACCCACTACAAATTAAATATTTCCCACAAAAAAAAAAAAATTATTTAATAGAAAAAGAAGCTGTGAATCAAACCCGAGTCAAGCATGAGTCCATATATAATAGTTTTTTGGTCACTAAATGGGAACAGCTTGTACAGGAGTAGGGCAGAAGCATCACAGCCAATACAATGGCAATACAAAAGTTGTTAGATCTAATTTAACATTTTTTTTATTTTATTAAAAATAGATTGAAAAATGATGATCGTTGGATTAAATCATATAATTATCGTACAGATATCGTATAAGCTGTGACGCTTCGGGCGTCGTAACAACCCTGCTCCAGCTTATACACGTAAGATATTATTTAAATGAGTATTCTTTCAACACAACCAAAATATTGTTGGGGTTTAGCATCCGGATACACCTAACTCGGTGTAAAGCAGAATAGCCCGAACCCCCCGTTAATCATCAGCTACTAAATTTGTAAGTACAAAAAATAAATAATGTACAACGATTTTTAATATAAAAAATTTTTTTCAATTAAGAAAAAAATTACGGGATAAATTTTGAAAAAATCAACTATAAATAGTATTAGTTATAAAAATCAATTTTAAATTTTTTATTCTGAATTCAAGTAAAAAATGGTTGAATACAATCCCCTCTGAATACACCTGACAACTCATAAGAGAAATATAATAAGAAAAATAATAACTAAATGAAAATACGTTTTTAAAAATCACATACAAAACAACGTATCGATTTTAATAAATAACAGAACTTAAATCGAATTTTAATCAGATTTCAAACCTCTTTCTCTTCTCTCTTCTTCTCTCTTCTATCACTGTGCAGCGCATCTTGTTAAAAAAACCCTCAAAATTTCTTGCAACCCTTAACCCTAAAATCGCATCGCGCGAATTTTATAGATAGTGGACACGCTCGACCACCTGTAAGGCGCTACTCAAGCATGTACCTTTTGAAATCAGTACTCGAACACCGATCGGATGCATATTAGACACTCACATTTTGAATTTTGCGCATACTTTAATGCTCAAGTGAGCCTCGAGCGATCCTTGAGCGCTTGACTCAACTCTACCTCCTGCCTCTCTCACCATGCGCGTGAACACTTTGATCCTCCACTAACCCCGCACGATCAACGCATTTAACAGCTTAAATACACTCAACAAATATTGCCACTTAAATACTCATTGTTCCTCAAATAATATCTTAACACAGTAAAATCTAAATACTTAATACAATTCGAACCAGAACGTTAAAGAATTGCCAAGAGCCCCAATCTTAAATACACTTGAGATCAACGCACGTGACAGCTTGTACCACATAATCTCGAACTCCCTAAAAAGGCACAAAAATTCTCTGTTTATCCCTCTAAAAACGACAAATATTTTATAGATAATTTTTAATTATTATTATATTAAATAAGATAATATTATTTATTTATTTATTTTTATATAAATTAATTAATATTATTAAATAAATAAAATATTATATTATTAAAAATATTTTAAACAGAGTAAAAAGCATCCCCTACCACTATCTGATACTTTTAGGTCATATTATGTAATTGCTTAACATTTGTACAGCACGCACTCACACACACATCTAGGCACGTGTGCCTTGATATACGCAACAATACACGTGCGCACATGCGCACACATTTCAACCTCTCAAGTCCTCTTCGCACATTAAATAATTTATTTGTTGTGTATGAATTTATTTTATCGTATATAAAATTACTATTTTAATATTATGTTTTATATGCTATTACTTTATATAGGTTCTTTAAAACTATAAATATTATATAAATTTATTGTGGAAAAAAAAAACTATTATTTTTGAGAATAAGATGAGAATATTACCGCGATAACTGAAAGAGAAACATGGGAAGGCAGTTGTGACGTATCATATTATCAATCGAAATTTAATAGAATCTCGACTGAAATACGAACGTCGGTTTAATACAAAACCTGTGAATATAATTTACAGTATACATAATAAAGTCAAAACATCACAACCACAAGATCCAAAGCCACAAAACTCCATGTGACACCAATATCATAACTCTGGTGTAACGTTAGCTCCGAATATATAATACTAGGTACCTAACTAACCATAATAAGATCAGCAAAAGTATAAAACATTTATTAATATAGTGAAAACTATACTACTGGTATATCATCATCATCATTATCATACAACTATATATAAAAATCACTAGAATACAAAATAATCTATCAAGGGACATAAATCTTCATAGCTAAGTCTATAAAGTCGTCTTCAACGTCTTCGAGCCTAGCCAACTTAAATCTTTTACCCTACCTCATTGAGTGCAACTCATACTTATCGAGAGGGAGAAAAATAATAAGGGTAAGTTAAAACTCAGTAAAGCGCGCACACACACACACACACACACACACATATATATATATATCAAGGAACATACAAGATTTCATATTCAAATTCATAATAATGCTTATATGAAGGAACAATGACGCATATGGGACTATAAATCATGGTTTAGGAAGAATATTTTCATGATTCGTTCCATATTTTTTTAATTCATTTCCTTTGTCATTTTTTTAATTATCAATTTATTACAGAAAATTTATTTTGGTGAGGGATTAAGGCCAGTAAGCCTTATTGACTAAAGAACGGTTGATCGTTAGTTGAATTGTGTTTAATCCACACAATCTAAGGTCGATGTTCTCCTATTTTTGACCCAGAAGGAAGCCGTCTACATATAAACCCTATAAACGGGGTCATAGTCATAGGCCGTAAGCGGTATTCATAACAAACAATGTCTTCTACTACAGTATACTAAACCTTGTCAAAAAATATCACCCGTTTTAATAAGCGGTCAGAATATACGGTCAGGATAATCCTTGAATATCCACTATTATATTAATGGTATGCCAAAATATACTGTCTATTGAATAATCCTCGATCCAAATTATTAGTTTCTTATTTCTTTAGGAAATTCTACTATAAAGCATATAATTTTTTGTTCCCACTCTACTAGAGAACGTTTCATAATTCAATCAATTCTTTATTCTTTGTTTCGGATAATAGTTCGTCAATTCATCACTTAATTGTAAAATATCCCTCCTTAATTCTTTTTCTATTAAACTTATTTAGATTCATATTTCTATATTCTTTGTGAGTTTGATTCCTCACGTATTCATAGTTCATGCGTAAATTTTTTTGGAGCTTGGGAGGATTAAGAATGCTTTTTTATTTTATGCCAAATAGAAATATTAAGGCTTTTGATCGATAAATTCTTTTGTGACTAGTTCATGTCATGGTTTCGAAGTATATTAAATTAACATATTCATAATATAAATATATATTATGATTAATTCGGATAAGGCTCAAAGGGGGTGTGGGTCAGGATTTCGTAAGCATAAAACCCTATGAAATACCAATTTAGACATAAAATTCACACATGTGCATGAAAACGAAAAAGGAGAGCATTAGTACACTTATTTTAACCTTATACCCCACAAATCGGAAGAAAGGATTGTCCAAAACACCCGATCGGCACATTTCTCTTTCCTACCGTGCCTTTCTTTCTCTACTAGATTGCTTTCTCTCATCTTTCGCGCAGCCTCCGGCATGGCTCGGCCTTCCGTACGCCGTGTCCGGTCACCGCCAACCACTCGCGCACTGCCGCTGCTATCCACGTTTCTCTCGGCGTCACCTCACCGACGCCGACACTGCCTCTGCCACCCCTTGCGGCCACACCCTTCCCTTGGAGAGCTTCTTTCTCCTCACCGCATACACGGCCCCACTCTAGCCCCCTCTCTCTGCACAACCAACCACCGTGCACACCACCACCACGCCGCCTGCCACTTCTCGCGCCGATCTCCTTTGCGCCGTTCTCTTTGTGCGGCCCTCGCTGCACACCATCGCCGACCACTAGCGCATGGCTTCCTCCATGCGTCGCCGCTGTCGACGACCCATCCACAAAGCGCCGCTCTCGCTACACGCCGCCACCGTTTCTCTCTCCATGCAATCCTACGCCGTGTGCCGTCTCTCTCCCCAATTTCTCCCGATTCACCCAATTACTTTCAAAATCGGTACATGGAACCCCAAAATCAATATCCACAAAGAGACTGGAAGAATTTACTTACCTCAATTTCACTCATCTTCCTTCGGTGATGGCGGCAGCTCCTCCTTCAGCTCGAGACTTCTCCTTCCTCTCACACCATCGCACAAAATGGAGGTTGAATCACAGAGAGGTTTTACTGGGCTTTCATTTTCGGCGTCGATTTGCTCTGGCGACGTCGGCCTATGGCCTCCCATGCCACCTTCTCCCTACAAAACCCTCCTCTCTCTCCTCTTTCTCTCTCCCCGATCCCGCATTCTGCTTCCTCGCTCCATTTTTTTTATTTTTGTTTAATATATTATTAATATTATTATTTATATTATCTCTTTTACATTTTCTTTTATTTCAAAATCTAAATCGATTCTCAGATAACAGTACGGGCCCGCTCTGAACGCCACTTCACAATTTTGATCATTCATCAAAATATATCCAGACAGATTTCGTCCTATTCTACGGATGGTAAAAGATAGTAATTTCATCCCCATCTATAGGAGAAAGTTTGTAGACGGTCCTACTTATAGGTCAAAATAATAGTGATATGGCCTAAAGTTATCGAGAATAGGAGCAACCCTTTCTCAATGTCAGTCATTCAATCTTTCGTTCCCTAATATGTATATATTTTAGATTTTGATATGTCTTTACCTGTATTGATTTAGATACTTGAGATTTTGATTGAGATTTATAGTTTTCGCCTATAGTTGGGATTTAATTTGTTTCGTATATTTGAAATATTTGGCTTTCGTTTTGGGTTATACTTTTGAGGACGAGACTACATTCAAATTTTTGTTAGTTTGACATATAGAATATTTGGATTTCGCATCCAAATTTGGCTCTAGTAAATGTTCTTTCTCAATTCTACCAGAACCTTGATAAATTTAGTCACCTACCATTTAGAATATTCAGTTGTGTCTCCTATGTTCACTTCCATACCTAGAATCATTGTAAACTAGATCTGAGGGCTTAATGTGTCCTCCTTGCATATACTTCCACACAGAAAGGATATAAGTGCTACTATCTAGACACCAAATTCAGTCACATAGCATTTAGAATATTCAATTGTGTCTCCTATGTTCACATCCATACCAAAAATTATTGTAAATTATTGTAAACTAGATCAACGGGCCCTTAAATGTGTCCTCCTTGGGTATACATCTACATAGAAAGGATGTGAGTGCTAATAGGTAAACACCAAAAAGTTCTTTGTTAGAAAATATGTTCCCTTTGCCAAAACAAAGCATTCTTGAGGGAATCTTATACGAGGGAATGTTATATTTATGGAGAAAGTTCATTGGATGATAAGATTAGTGATAAGATTAGTCTCAGTCTTGGGGTTGTTGATGTAGACATTATAGAATCCACATAAACTAAAATTTTAGTGTGTGCAAGTTAAAGAAAGCCTTACATGGATTAAAGCAATCTCCAAGAGAATGATTTAAAAGACTTACTAACGCAAAGAAGGCGAAGTTCAAATTATCACAATGTGATCATACAATCTTCATCAAGAAATCGAGAAATTGTAAGATCATTGTCATGATTGTCTACATAGATGATATAATCGTGAATGGGAATAACCTTGATGGGATTGACAAACTTAAGAAGTGGCTAAGGTATTTGAGATAGAAAAATACTAGAGAGGTTCAAATACTATTGGGAATTGAAGTAGCATAATCCAAAAATGCCATATTTATTTCCCAGCAAAATACATTCTCGACGTACTATAGGAAACATGGATGCAAGGTTGTAATCCCTTCAAAATCCCATTGAATAAAATAACAAACTTGGAGAAGCTACATAAGATGCATTGGTTGACAAGGGGAGGTGATAGAGGTTAGTACAAAATCTCATCTATTTGTCCCATACACAACTAGACATCGATCATGCAATAAGTGTAGTAAGTCAGTTGCTGTACTCTCCAAGAAAGTGTCATTCGAAAGATGTTCACTAAATCCAACAATACTTGAAGTCTAATCGAGGAAAAAAAAGTGGTCGCTCCCAAAACAATAAACAACTCAGCTTGGAATCCTACGGAATGGAACCTCATAACCTAGAGGAGTAAGAAACAAGCAATGGTAGCTAGATCAAGCATCAAGGTAGAATTTAGGATTGTGGCACTTGATATTTGTGAACCTTTATAGCTCAAAATTGTTACAGAAGACTAGGATATCAGATGGAAAGCAGGCATAAAGTTATGCCGTGACAATAAGTCTACAACTATCATAGCCCATAACCCAGTACAATATGATTGAACCAAGCACGTAGAAGTGGATCAACACTTTATTAGAAACTAGATATTGATTTAATATGCACTTCCTATATCTCAATGAATGAGCAACTTGTGGATATCCTCACCAGTGGGCTACCTAGCTGACTATTCCAACGAATCACAAGCAAGCTGGGCATTTACAACATTAGCACACCAGCTTAAGAGTGAGTGCTAACATATCCTCAATGACTTGATTGAGGATTTGATTGATTTGGCAATCAAGCAACAAATGTTTGCAAATGGCAAATTCTTTATTATGTGAGCATAAATTTAGGAGAGAACCCATCCTAAAATGACATCCTATGGGGAAAAGCCTCCCAATTTTATAAATTAGAGGTTCTGTTTTAAATTTTTTGATGTGGGACTCGTAACATAAGCCTACTCTAAAAAGACGCTCTATGTGGAGAGAGCCCATCAAACTTATAAGCTGAAAAATCTGCCTTAAATTTCTCGATGTAGGACTCGTGACATGAGTTCATCCTAAAAGAACGTCTTATGGGAAGAGTGCCCCCAAACTTATAAGATGGAGAATTTATCTCAAGCGCCCTAACGTGGAACTCATAATACTTTACCTTAATGTTACCATGGCAATGCGATAGACAGATGTTTGAAGCATCCCAAACAAAACAAGCTGAAGCATGAACAGCGAATTTAATTTGAAACGGCATGATCAAACGACAATCAACAACTATTAAGCAAAATTCTGGGAAAAAAAAATCAAAAACTAAAATTGAGATGGAACAAATTATATCATCGCCATGGCTGGAACTCCAAGGAAATTCAACCAAACAAGCAAAAAGAAAAACAAAAGAAAAGAAAATCTTAAAAAACCTGCTAGGATCTCGTAATGGAGGTCCGGATCCGTCTGGTCCGCTCTCGCCTGCATTGGCCTACCTCTGACCAGAGATTATCAACCGTCCCTTCTCAAACCCTTGTGATGAGAGAGTCGGAGGCAAAGTGATTTCCTGTAAAACTAATTACATAAATCAATGTGATGAAGCTATCAATGGTCTATCTCCCTAGTTAGCAATTTACTCATTATATTTTACCCCCCACAATTTTGGGTGCAACCTCAAGTTTTAATTATATATTAGAACGCGTCGATTTTTTAAAAGTGAGGTAGGTCAAGGCTACCTTTCGGTGGAAATGGTACTCCAGAGCCTCCCGTCGAGAACTAATCTCCCATACTCGTGCCTCGGATTAGCGAATTTACCTCATTATATTTTAGGTTTGGTTCATAGTTTCATAATATATGGAGACACAAATGTACATATATATATACCGTCAGTGTTCAAAAACCCTCCAAATTATTGGGTGCAATCAGTAAAACAGTTTTAATTATATTTATATAAAAATACATACATGTTAGTAAAAAATCAAAATATATTAATTTTCGGACCAAGAAGAATCAATTTTTTACAAAGTCAATATATTAATTTCCTCCTCCTTCTTCTTGCCGCGCCAAACCCTAACTTCCCCCCTTTGCATTCTCTCTCCCCGACTCCCTCTCTCCTACCCATTCTTTTTCCCCCTTTTTTTTCATTTTTTTCTTTTCTTTTATTATTATTATTATTATTATTATTATTATTATATTTATTTATATTTATTTATTTTTATATTTTTTATTTTTAAATTTACTTTTCTTTATTTCAAAATTCAACTCGGCATTCAGATAATAGCATGAGTGTATCTCGAGCACCACTCTATACCTCTAATAATTTTAAAAAAATTGATAATATTTTAATTCATTTTCATCATGTCCAAAATATCTAAAATAATAATAAATATTAAAATAATCTAAATTAAGATCCGAAATATTACATATCATGCCAGTGTGGATTGCTCCCATAAGTAAGTCAATTTCGCTATTCCAGGATGTGAGCCATTCTATTTCCAAGGTGTGGTACGGAAAGAGCCACCATGTTTTATTTTAGCTTTGCACGCCCTTCATTTGATTGATTCTTGATGTCAAGCCTATTTGGCTTATATTTGTACGATTAGGAGGCATAGTATGACGGCCAAAGATATCCCGGTGATCAATGAGTTTGAAGATGTCTTTCCCGAGGAATTGCCGAGTTTGTTAGCCAATCAAAAAATTGAGTTTGAGATTGAGATTGTCCCCAACTCGGCCCCAGTTTCGAAGGCATTGTATAGGATGGCGCTTGTCAAACTAAAGGAATTGAAGTAGCAACTACATGAGCTTCTGGATAAGTAATTTATCTGGCCGAGTGTATCTCCCTGGGATACCCCTGTGCTATTTGTTAAGAAAAAGGATGGATCGTTGTGACTATACATCGATTACCGGGAGCTAAACAAGATCACCATTAAGAACAAGTATCTTCTGCCAATGATCGACGACCTATTTGATCAGCTGTAAGGAGTATAAGTATTTTCAAATGTTAATCTTTATTTAGGGTACCACCAATTTAGAATCAAGAAAGAGGACATAACAAAGACAACCATTCAGACGAGGTATGGGTATTATGAATTTTTAGTTATGCCATTTGGACTGTCGAATGCCCTGACCGCTTTTATGGACCTAATGAATCGGGTATTTTGACTCTACCTGGATAAGTTTGTGATTGTGTTCATTGATGATATACTAATCTATTCGATGAGCTATGATGAGCATGCCACGCATTTGGAGATTGCACTTTGGATGCTTCGGAATGAGAAATTATATGCCAAATTGGACGTGACCGTCATCAGTGACCGAGGTTCGGAGTTTCCTTGGGATGGTGGGTTACTATCAGAAGTTTGTGAAAATTTTCTCCAGGATTTCCATGCCATTGACCCGCTTGACAAAAAAAGACGTTAAATTTGTCTGGACGAGCGATTGTGAGCAAAGCTTCTAAGAGCTGAAGAATCAGTTGACATCTGCCTCGATACTGACAATCACGGAAGATTCTGGAGGGTTTAAAATTTATTGTGATACAAGCATAACGGGTTTGGGATATGTTCTGATACAGCACAGGAAGGTAATAGCCTACGGATCAAGACAATTGAAGATCAATAAGAAGAACTATCCAACGCATGATTTGGAACTCACAGTGGTAATCTTTGATTTGAAAATTTGGAAGAATTATCTATATGGTGAGAAAGTTTTGATATATTCAGACCACAAGAGTCTCAAGTATCTCTTTTCCCAAAAGAGTTAAATATGAGACAAAGGAGATGGATGTATTTCCCAAAAGACTTCGATGGCAAAATTTAATATCAGTCAGGTAAGGGCAATGTGGTGGCGGATGCCTTAAGCTGTCAATCATATTTTGCTGCTCATTTTAGGATTAAAAAGATGGAGATATTGGAATGCATGAAGCATTGCGACATTCGGCGATATGCTCAAGGAAATCAGATGATTTTGTCTCACTTCAATGTCGAGAAAGAGATCTTAAAGCGGATCAAGGAAGAGCGGATGAACAACCTGTTTTTAGCCAAAGTTGCTGAAAATTTGAACCAAGACTCCAGGATTGATTTCAATGTTCGAGCCAATGGAATCTTGAGATTATAGGACAGGAGTTGCGTGCCCGATGTTGGTGATTTGAAGGGGGAGATTATAAAGGAAGCTCACCGGTTCAGATATACGATCCATCCAGGGGTTAATAAGATATATTATGATTTATGGAAGATATTCTAGGGAAGGAATATGAAGAGAAAAATTGTGGCATTTGTGAGAAAATGCTTGGTCTGTCAATAGCTGAAGGTCGGGCGTAATAAGTTATCCGATCTTTTACAACCTTTGCCTATCCCTAATTGAAAGTGGGAGGATATATCCATGGATTTCATGTGGGGTTTGTCGAGGACTCCTAGGAACCATGACTCCATTTGGCTGATTTTTGATCGACTCACTAAATCGGCACATTTTCTGAGTATTCGAACAACTTATTCGAGAGATAGGTTAGCCTAGTTGTATATTAATGAAGTGGTTATGTTGCATGGGATTCCGGCCACTATAGTGTCAGATCGAGACCCGATGTTTGTTTTAAAATTTTGGGGGAGTCTACATCGTGAGCTGGGAATGGATTTGAAATTCAGTAGGACTTATCACCCGCAGACAAATGAAAAATCTGAGTGGACCATTCAGATTTTGGAGGAATGTTAAGGGCCTAGTGATGGAGCTGAAAGGTAATTGGGATGATCACTTAGTTTTAGTAGAATTTGTGTATAATGATAGCTATTTGGCGAGTATTGAGATGGCCCCCTTTGAAGAGTTATATGGAAGAACGTGACATTCTCCAATTCATTGGGAAGAGACTGACGATGGACGACTTACGGGGCTGGAGATTGTTAAGGAGATGTCCGAGAAGTTCATGTTGAACCATGAGAAATTGAAGATGGCCCAAAGCCAGTAGAAGAGTTATGTCGATCGGAGAAGATCAAAACTGAAATTTGAAGTTGGAGACTTTGTCTTATTGAAGATGTCAACGTCGAAGTGCATATCCAAGTTTGGGCTCAAAGGGAAGTTGAAGTTGTGGTTTATTTGCCCATTCGAGATTTTGAAAAAAGTGGGCGAGATGGCCTATCTTTGGCTTTGCCACCCACTTTGGAAGAGTTGCACGATGTTTTTCACGTATCCATATTTCGAAAGTATGTTTTTGACCATACACATGTTATCGACCACGCGCCTCTGTCGATCACTGAAGAATTGTCATACGTCGAAGAGCCCATGCAGGTTCTGGACCGTAGAGACCAAGTGTTTCGGACAAAGACGATTCCTCTAGTCAAAATTCTATGAAGAAATCGCGTGCCTGAGAATGCTACTTGGGAGAAAGAGGATGAGATGCGGGAAAAATATCCCCACTTATTTTGAGGTATGTAAATGACTTTAGGATCCGTTAATTTTGAAGACAAATTTTCTTAAGTGGTAGAGAATTGTGATATTCAAAATTTACAACAAATAATGGTTAAAGGATAATTAAGTCAATATAATCAAGATTTGGTCTAATTTATAGAAAAATTTTTCTATAAGCCATAAGACCTAACCATGCCCCTGGTCTCAAAAACCATTTACGACTTGATGTGCCTTTAACAATATTTACAAAAAAAAATAAAACAAAAAAATATAATTTTAGCTTATGGTAATTTTCTATGTTTAAGGATTTTTTATTTTTACATTCTACAAATGTTATTCCAAATTTATTAAATTAGACGAATATGAGTTTAATATGAAGACAAAAAAATTATATCAAATGTGATTGCCAATGTTTGAAGAATTCGTCATCAATGAAAATTTGCTTATACTAATAGATTTTGAGGTGTAAATTTCTTTCATTTAATGGTAGAGATTTCAAAATATAAAAATTATATACAATATTTTTTATAAATTTTTTTATAATATTAATATATATTGAATACTTTACCCAATAGTAAAAAAAAATTAAGAAAATAAGCATCTGGACAATTTTTTAAAATTTTAAATCTCATCCATTAAATTTTTTTAATCCAACAGATGAAAGAGAGATGTATTTGATATATCTTCTTAAAGAGGCGCTCTAGATCAGGTATTGGCAATTTCTAGGTTGCATTAGTCTCATTGCCCGGATATAATCAAATTGGAGCCTCCAAGTCTCAACTCAATACGAAATAATAGGATGTAACAATCTGGGTATTTTTCTTCTTTTTTTAAGCATATAATGCTTTAATTTTTTATTAATTAATTATATAGACTGTTCAATTTATATCGAATAATTTTAAAGTAAAACAATGGGATTATACCTTAAATTTATACCGTTAAATTTACTAATGATAATAAAAAAGTATTCCAATAATAAAAGTAATGAAATAAAATCTCAATTATATTAGAATTATTATATTATAAGATTTAAATCCAACCCCCCTTAAGTCAAATTTGTCATCATCCTTGTTCATAGAATAGTTATAGGGGACAAGAATGATATGATTATGTTGCGTTCGAGTCCGAGTGCCGTACGTAGCTGACGTGTGATGACGTCAGGCGGACGGAAACAAGCGCAACATAAAAGTGAGTGAGGTACGGGCGAGTGAGAGAGGAATGGACACCCAAGTTTTTACGTGGAAACCCTCCTTTGAAACGAAGGGAAAACCACGAGGCTGAGAGCCTGAGAAAGATTTTCACTAGTTGATCGTTGTTTCTTACAAGTTACAAGGTTTTGGGTACACTCTTTATCTCTTCTTGAGCTTTTTACTACTTTGCCAAGATCCCTCCTTTGAATGCCTTAAGTGAGTATTTATATGGGCAAAACGTAGTCGTTGGGAATGCCCATGAGGCTACTAAGGCCTACCGGGAGGGCGGCTACCAACTCTGGCGGCCACACCCATGCTGTCGTCGCACGCTAGCGTGTTTGGTGGTGGCGCCGCCAATGGCCATGCTTTGCGCAGAATGTCGGTTTTGAGGTGACGGGGCATGCTGCGGGATTCTTTGATGACGGCGGTGGCGTGAAGCGGATTTACGCACTCCTTGTGTAGTGAAGGCTGTTGGTGGCATTCCGGATACGAGAGAAAGTCCTCGTCCTTCTTGATTCGACTTGGAGTCCGAATGAGTCGGCGTACTATTAGCCCACGTGGGTTGTCGGATGATCATAGAGAGTTCTCGGTCATTTTGCATTGCATGAGTTCTCGGACGCATGGCAACTTGGACCTTTCGGGTAAAAACGCTCGTCCTGTTCCGTACTCCTTTTATGGTCCCCAGATAATGGGACCCAAAACTAGCCCCCCATGCCAAAGGGCTCGAAGTCCTCGACCGTTTGGCATGTCCTTTCATCACTGCTGCTCTTCAAGACAAGTTTTCAAGTGGGAGCCCGTGAATTCTCCTTTGTCCGGGAACTCGTAGCGCCGCCGTTTTGTTTTCTGCAGAGCATTAAATGCGGGATTTGACGCGTTGTCAGTCGTCTCGGGAATACAGGGCGTCACGTCCGAAGGAACCAACGGCCGTGCGACGCGTGGCCAGGGCAATGATGGCGCCTTTTAAGTTTTCAAATACGTAAATTGACTTTCCCTCCTCACAAAAATTACTTCCATCCTTCTGCGTTTCGTCTTCCTCCTTTACTCGACGTTTTCCTTCGTTTCTTCCTGAGTTTTTGCTCTCTACTTTCCATGGCTCCTGGTATCGCTGATATCACTTCGTCGCTGTCGCCGGAGAGGTTGGACGAGATCCGGGCGGCTGATATGCCGTCCCCCGGGTTCCATGGTGATGATGGTTCCAGGGCCCACTGAAAGCGCTCGTGATCCTCCCAGCGGCTTTATCACCGTCTACGAGGTCAACCTTAAGGGTGGGCTTCGGTTCCCAGTGCCAGAGGAGTTCCATGCGATTATGGCAGCGCTTCAGGTGCCCTTTGCGAGGCTTCAACCAAACGCCGTCAGGTATTTGGTTTCTCTCTATGTCTTTCTTCGATGTCATGGGAGGCGTCTAAATGCGCAAGTTGTCAAGATTATGTTTAGGTTTACGCATAATCTTGAGTGGGTCACCATGACCCCCCGCCCAGAGTTTGTTGTTATGTGTGGGGGGAACCCAGACTCCACCAAGAGGTGGAAAGACAAGTTTTTCTTTCTGGCTACCCCCGAGGACTGGCGCATTCCCAATGGATGGGGGAATGTAGCCAGCCATTACTGTTCTGATCCCTCAAAAGAGGAGAGGGATGCCGTCCAGGAACTTTTAGGGTTGATAACAGCTAACTTGGGGAGTTTCCATGAAAATAAGCGAAACGCTTGGTTGTCTCCCGAGAATCTTGCCAAGGCTGAGTCGTTGCCTTCTCCTGGCGGCCCTGCTACTTCTTTGTCCTCAGGGAAGAAAGGAAAGAAACTGAAGAAAAAGGCCGAGTCCTTGAGGATAAGGGTTAAGCCTTCGAAGACAAGCCGTGCAAGAGCCAAAGCCTGGCCCGGCAATTGTTGGTGATCCTCGTCCGACGATGGCGGCAGAACCTATCGCTCTCTTCTTCAAGAAGCCGAGGACTCAAGCCGCTACCTCCAGCGTTGTTTCCACGATCATTAGGGACATCGTGGAGATTTCTGACACCCAATCTCCCGGCGATGAGCCAATGCCTGACGTTCCCGCCGAGTTTACTGGTGAGGTCTCGGGCTTCACTGACGATTCGCCCGAGGCCATCAATGCGGAGGGCGCCCAAGTTGAAAGAGAAGCAGGCGAGGCGCAACCTCCGGTTGACGAGGAGGCTGAAGCGGAAACGGTTATTGAGCCATCCTCGGAGACGCCTGCTGAGCTCCCCGCAGTTGCAGTCCAAGCCAATCAGGCTGAGATCCTTGCCGAGGAAACTGAAGGCGCTCACGATTTCGGCGTTGTCGGGGAAGAGATGGCGTTTATTGACGTTGGGCCCCAGGGCATGGTTCCTCATGCTGGCGCTCCTTCATCTGAGGTGGAGGTCGAAGTTCCTGTGGCGCCCGCCTGTGAGGCCCAAGCGCCCGAGTCCAGTGGGGAGGCCATTGTAAGCGGCGACTTCCTCGTTTCCCAGGTACTTTCATTTTTCTCTGAGTGTCCAGGCTTTCTGCTTTTTCATTCCTTCCTCTAATCATTTTTGCCCTTTTGATGCAGCTCCAAGACATCACTGGTAGGATCAACGCAGTAATTGGAGGGGTTGTCCAGGGCTTCTCCCAAATAGAGGCCTTAAGGTCTGCTCGGGAGGCGGCACAAAGGTCCGAGATGGAACTAGCTGAAGCCAGAGGAAGGATAGCCTCTTTGGAGGACACCGTGAAGCTCCAGCGGGACCAGCATCAGGTGCTTCAAGACAGGCTCTATCTCCTGGAGGAGAAATTGAGGTCTTCCATACCGTCCGCGGAGATTAGGGCTGCACTGGAGGGCAAATACTGGGACGGCGTCAACATGTGTCGTCGAGTATTGCGCGTGATTCAGCCGCGGTTCCCGACTGCCCTTCTTGACCCACGAAACGCCAATGCCTTGACGGTAGCGGACTTATACGGGGTTGACGGGAGGCCCTTTCCTAGCTCTTCTCAGCCAGGGCCGCCTCTCGACCCACCCCCTTCGGGGACTTCAGGACCACTTGATTCGGCGGGGACCTCAGGGTCCCAGGAACTGCAGCTTCAGGAGCCTCCCCAACAGGCAGAGTGTTCGGGAAGCCAGCCCCCAGCTCCTTAGATTAGATTTTTTTTTTGTGTACATGTATTTTTTTTGACGGAATAAGGCATCAAATTTTTGGCAACGCCTGGCTGTGTATCTTTCTTGCTTTTCGTTAAGCCTTGTTCCCTAGTGATGTTTGGACGAAACCAAGTCCTTGAATTTCGACCTGTTAGCCCGCTCGGACGGAACTGAACTTCTTTGATTTCGACCTCTTGGGTTGCTCGGACAGAACCGAGTTTTTTTTTTTTTATTTCGACCTCTTGGGCCGCTCGGTCGGAACCGAGTTTTTATTTCGACCTCTTAGGCCGCTCGGACGGAACCGAGTTTTTTATTTCGACCTCTTGGGCCGCTCGGACGGAACCGAGTTTTTATTTTGACCTCTTGGGCCGCTCGGACGGAACGAAGTTTTATTTCGACCTCTTGGGCCGCTCGGACGGAACCGAGTTTTTATTTCGACCTCTTGGGCCGCTCGGACGGAACCGAGTTTTTATTTCGACCTCTTGGGCCGCTCGGACGGAACCGAGTTTCTTTGATCAGCGAATTGCTTCGAAATGTATCAAACTTCTAGACTTTCATAACGCACTTGCAACGTTTTTTCCAATCTTCATTTACAGCCTTCTTTACAAGTGATAGTGTCCTCTCGCAGTTTGGTGTTGTCGCGTATGGGCGCTCCTGGGCTGCCTTGACTCTTACTGATAGTACTTCCTGAGGTGCTTGGCGTTCCACGTCCGGGGAACCAGCTTACCCTCCTGGCTGCGTAGCTTGTATGCACCATCTCGAAGGATCGCCGAGACCAGGAAGGGCCCCTCCCAATTTGGGGAAAGTTTGTTCCGGCCGGCATTTTTTCCAGTCGCCTCAATGTTTCTCAACACCAAATCTCCAACCTCAAACTATCATGTCTTCACATTTTTGTTGTAATAGCGAGCTACCCGTTGCTGATACATTGCGATGCTAAGCTGCGCTCGGTCACGAGCTTCCTCGAGTAAGTCAAGGTGTTCTCGGAGCCTTTGGCCATTGAGGACTGGGTCAAAGTGCTCTACTCGAAGGCTTGGGAGACCAACCTCTACTGGTATGACTGCTTCCACCCCGTAGCAAAGGCTAAATGGGGTCTCCTTAAATCGATTCTCTTGGTGTAGTCTGTGCGACGACCAAAGGATGGAGGGCAACTCATCCGCCCGGGGAGCCCCGAGTCTATCAATTTGGTCTTGAGCCCGTGCAGGATCGTCCGATTTGTGACCTCCACCTGGCCGTTGGCTTGAGGGTAGGCAACGGATGTGTGGACCAGGTTAATTCTAAGGCGAGCCTTGATACCCTAGAAAATCGCTTCCGGTGAACCGTGTTCCATTGTCGGTTATGATACATTCAGGGACCCCGAATCTACAGACAATGCATTGCCGGAGAAACTCCGTTGCGTTTTGTTCCGTTATCCGTGCGAGGGGCGTCGCTTCCACCCATTTAGTGAAGTAATCTATCCCGACAATGAGGAACTTTCTTTGAGCGGTCGCTACCGGGAATGGTCCGAGGATATCGAGCCCCCACTGTGCAAAAGGCCACGGGGACTGTAACACCCGGAGCTCTGTGTGGGGCTGACGGTTCAAGTTGCTATGGATCTGGCAATTCTCGCACTTGCGCACGAAGTCCATGGCGTCATACTTCATCGTAGGCCAATAGTACCCTTGCCTCATTATTTTGAATGCCAGATTCTTGCCTCCGATATGGGACCCACAGATCCCAAGATGTACCTCCTGGAGAGCGTGTTTTGCTTCCTCGGGCGTAAGGCACCTCAAATAAGGGGCCGAAAACCCCCGTCGATATAATCGGTCGTCCACGATGGCGTACCACCCCGCTGTCTTTTTTATTTTCTTGGCCTCAACGGGATCCTCGGGCAAAATACCGTCCGTGAGATATCTTAAGTACGCGGTCATCCAGGTGTCACCGCTCGACACCTGCATGACCTTGGTCTCGGGCTCCTCTATCGTGGGTCGTTCCAATGTTTCCCTCATTCCTCGGGCGTACTGCTCAGGATCCCCGGATGCTGCTGCCTTCGCCTGCGCGTCCGCCTTTTCGTTTTCTTCCCTCAGAATGTGTATAAATTCTACTCGTTCAAAACCTGGGATCATCCCCTTTACCCTCATGAGGTATTTGGAAAGCTGAGGATTGTTGACTTCAAAATTCCCGAGGACTTGGTTGATCACTAGCTCGGAATCACTATAAACCACCAAGTCCTTGGCCGAGCATTCCTTTGCCAATCATAGTCCTGCAATCAATGCCTCATATTCCGCGACGTTGTTGGTGGCTGGGAACCTCAAGGTTAAGGAGTACTTAATTTCTGACCCCACAGGGGTCCGCAGCACCACACCGGCCCCGCAGCCATCCTTCATGGAGGAGCCGTCCACGTGAAGCGCCCACGCTCGCGCTGGTATTGCTTTGCCCATTTCAGTGTCCTCGGAATCATCGCTGGCGAGCGCGGTTGCTTCTTCCACAAAATCCGCAAGGGCCTCGGCCCTTTATGGCTGGCCTTGCCTCGGTCGATGTCGAGTCGCCTAACTCAATGGCCCATTTAATCAATCGCCCGAGACCTCGGGCTTCGGAGAACTGGATCCTCGGTGGTTGGTCGGTCGGGACCACTATTTTATGTGCCCGGAAGTAAGGCATTAGCTTCTGGCCGAGTATACTAGTGCGGTGCGATCTTCTCCGCGTGCGAATATCGCGTCTCGAATCTGCCCGGGATCTTGCCGACATAGTATATCGCTCTTTGGTTCCCTTGGAATTCTTTCACCAAGGTTGAGCTTAGGGCCCGGTCGGTTACTGAAAGATACAGATAGAGTTCCTCTCCCGGTTGAGGAGAAGCTAGGAGAGGAGGGTTTGCTAGATACGCCTTGAGGCCCTGAAGCGCCTCCTCGCAATCATTGCTCCAATGGAAGCCTTTGGTCTTAGGTCCTCGGAGTGCCTTGAAGAAAGGCAAGTGTCTCTCGGCCGATTTGGCCAGAAAACGGGAAAGGGCGGCCACCCGCCCAGTGAGTCTTTGGACTTCTTTTACAGTCCGAGGAGATTGCATGTTTAAAATTGCTTGGATCTTCTTGGGATTCGCTTCGATCCCGCGCTGCGACACTATATATCCCAGGAACTTCCCGGACGTCACCCCGAATGTGCACTTGCTGGGGTTCAACTTCATTCCATGGGCCCTCAACACTCGGAAGGTTTCCGCCAAGTCCTCGATGTGGTTTGTGCTGATGGTGCTCTTCACGAGTAAGTCGTCCACGTAGACTTCCACATTCCTGCCGATCTGATCCTCGAACATTTTATTGACCAGCCGCTGGTACGTCGCGCCCGCGTTCTTGAGACCGAAGGGCATCACTTTGTAACAGTACGTCCCTTGGTCAGTCATGAAGGACGTGCGCTCTTCGTCCTCGGGGCACATTCTTATCTGATTGTACCCCGAGTAAGCATCCATAAAGCTGAGCAGCTCGTGTCCGGACGTCGAGTCCACCAACTGGTCGATCCTCGGGAGTGGAAAGCTGTCTTTTGGGCAAGCTTTGTTAAGATCCGTGAAATCTATGCACATCCTCCACTTTCCACTATTCTTCTTTACCATCACTACGTTGGCGAGCCAATCCGAGTATTGTACCTCTCGGATGAATCCTGCGTCCAGGAGCTTCTTTACTTCCTCCCGGACGGCCACTAGCTTTTCTGTCGAGTAATTTCTCCGCTTTTGTCTAACTGGCTTGTGGTGTGGATCCACGCCAAGCTTGTGCACTATTATCTCGGGAGAGATCCCTGGCATGTCCGCGGGGGACCAAGCAAATACGTCCGAGTTCTCCTTTAGAAATCTCGTGAGTTGGTCTCGGACGGACTCTTCAAGAGAGCTCCCTATCTGGACGCACTTCTCTGGGTCCTCGGGGTCCAAAGGAACTCGCAGGGTTGGTTCACCGGGCTGTGCCTGTTGTAGTGTTGCCTCGTCTCTGAGGTCGAGGTCTTCCATTGGTCTCGGAAGGGGAATCTGCGTGACCTGCGATAGGTAGCACATCCTCCCAAAGTGGCCTGCTTTCGCCGAGTACTTCCCTACACCGTCACGGAGTTGGAAACTTCATCTTTAAATGCGGGATGGAAGTCACCGCTTCAAAGGTAGCAAGGCACGGACGCCCGAGAATCGCGTTGTAAACGGACGGGAGGTCCACCACAAGAAAGGTGAGGACCTTTGAAGACGTCCTTAGGTGCGTTCAGTGTGACCTCCCGGTTGCACGATATCTGGGACCGGGACCGGCTCATTATCAAGTCCATACGGCGGCCCTCTCGGGGCTTTCATTTGATGTCTCTTTAGTCCAAGCTTAAGGTAGGCATCGAGACAAAGCAAATTTCGGGAACTTCCATTATCAACAAAGACTCATTTCATACGGTAGTCATTGGCTCCATCTGAAACGAGTCTTTATTACAACCAAAGGATCAGAATGGGGGGAAGTTACATGGGCCATATCCTCTTTGCTAAAGCAAATTATATCGTCCCTAGTACTCGTCCTCTTGCCTTTTGGAGGCGCCCAGGCTCGGGCTGCTCTCCCGGCCCGTAGGGTTGACACCATGTTCACAACCCTGCCGCAACTCGATTCCTTGGGGGTTCCACTTGCACTGACCGCTTCCTCCAGGATTGTCCGGGTCTTTGCAGGAAACGGTTGAGGTGTCCCCTCTTTATTAGCTCTTCAATTTCCCTCTGCAATGACTTGCAGTCTTTAGTGGCGTGGCTTCCGCAGCGGTGGAAGTCGCAGTATTTTGTCTGATCCCCTCCGTCTGGATTCCTGAGTGGCTTGGGCCACTTGACGAATTTCTCCCCTCGGATCTGCATTAGCACATTTGTGCGAGTGTCATTTAGAGGAGTGAGGTGGATCGGCGGCGCGTCTCTCCGACGGCCGGCTCAAACTTCCCGTTCTTTCGTCACAAACGTGGGGACTGGAAGTCCAAGCCTTTCTCTTTATCTCCAACGGCCTCGAGCAGTAGCTCTGCGTCCTTCTCCGGACGCTTTGCTTCATTGGCCTCCTCCGCTCGCTATGTAGGCCCTTGCTACGGCCTCGGCCTCTTCAAGGTGTGAGGGCCCTTATGGATGAGATGCTTAAATAAAGCACCCCCTCCGGGCGGATAAGAAAGCATTTAGCTTCACTCCGTCCGAGCCGGCTTTGGAATCGCCTCGGCCTCAGCCACGAATACGCCAAGAATTCCCTTAGGCTCTCCCGGGCACCTCCGCTTCACGCGAGTGAGATGCGTGGTTGTTTCTCCGTCCTTCTACTAGAGGCGAATCTGCGACAAAACGCCGCCGCTGATTCGCTAAAGGTGCTAATGGAGCCATGCAGCATCCGTAAAACCATACTCTTGCGTCCCCCTTCGGTCGTCAAGGGGAAGCATTGGCACATGGTGGCCTCATCTAGTCCCCGAGGCTCGGATGCTCTCGGAACAGTTAAGATGGTCCATGGGATCAGCACTCCCATCGTAAGCCTCAAGTTTGGCATTTTGAACTTTGGGGGGCGCCTTGTTCTAACATCCGTGAACGGAGATTGGGATGCTCGCTCCGCCGCTCTCCCAAATACGCGGTTCGAGACTTTCTCCAACTTTTCCTCCACATGGGGTGGAGCTGCCGCTCTCCTCGCGTTGAGGAGGTGCCTCGGTCGTTAGGGCCGATAGCTTGTTGGTCTTTCGGGGGTCCTTCTAGACCCGTGCCCATGCGTTGCCTCTTGGGCATGGTGCTCTTGATTACCTTGGGATCGGGGACCCAGGCGGTCCTCTAGTCCTCGAGGATTCCTGCCGCTTGAGGCGACCTGCGTCCTTGGTTGTTCCTGATGGGTGGGCGCCCTATATGGGCGCTCGCGCCTCCTTCCTCCGCTTCGAGATATTTCCGCCTGGGAGCCCCTGGAGGGCGCTTCCTTCGCCTTCTCGTCCTCTTTGGCGCAGAGGGCGAAGATGGCCTTTGACATTTCTTCCACTTTCGTTGCCAATCCCCGCACGACCGGATCAGGATGGTTTTCGACGCCGACGCTGGGGTTGGGGACACCCTCCTGCTGTTGCTGAGTCGCAGCTGGAGGTGGCGCGCTTGCCTGTGCCCTGGTGCTCACCATTTCCGGATGCTTAGGTGTAAAGGTGGTGTTGTGTAGTTAAATGTGATCTAGGAAAGTGAGAAGTTGACTTTTCGTCCTCTTCCCACAGACGGCGCCAATGTTGCGTTCGAGTCCGAAAGTGCGACGTAGGCGACGTGTGATGACGTCAGGCGGACGGAAACAAGCGCAACATAAAAGTGAGTGAGGTACGGGCGAGTGAGAGAGGAATGGACACCCAAGTTTTTACGTGGAAACCCTCCTTTGAAACGAAGGGAAAACCACGAGGCTGAGAGCCTGAGAAAGATTTTCACTAGTTGATCGTTGTTTCTTACAAGTTACAAGGTTTTGGGTACACTCTTTATCTCTTCTTGAGCTTTTTTACTCGCCAGCCAAGATCCCTCCTTTGAATGCCTTAAGTGAGTATTTATAGGGGCAAAACGTAGTCGTTGGGAATGCCCATGAGGCTACTAAGGCCCTCCGGGAGGCGGCTACCAACTCTGCCGACACGGCCATCTTTGTGTCGAGCACGCTTAGCGTGTTTGGTGGCCGACGCCATGATAGCCATCTTTCGCGCGGGAATGTCGGTTTGAGGTGACGGGGCATGCTCTGGGATTGCCGGCGACGGCGGTGACGTGTAGCGGGATTTACACACTCCTTGGTAAATCGTGAAGGCTTGTTGGTGGCATTCAGGATACTAGAAAGTCCTCGTCCTTTACTGATTCGACTTGGAGTCTGAATGAGTCGGCGTACTATTAGCCCACGTGGGTTGTCGGACGGTCATAGAGAGTTCTCGGTCATTTTGCATTGCATGAGTTCTCGGATGCATGGCAACTTGGACCTTTCGGGTAAAAACGCTCGTCCTGTTCCGTACTCCTTTTATGGTCCCCGGATAATGGGACCCAACAGATTAGATTACACATGTTCAAATAAATAAAGAAAAATTCAGAAGAAAACAAATAAATAGTGATAGCTTATAATGGCTCAGCTCACACTAATGTATTTATTTATGGCCCTAATTTTGAAATATTAGATACTTATTTTTAAAATTTTTAGAAAGGTAATATATCCTTTTTTCACTCTGTCTAAAAACTTTTTCAACAAAAGAGCCCCAAAATATATTAGCACTAACTCTACGTTTGATTAGAAGAAATAGAAATTTTATTCACTTCTTATTTCAATGGAATAAATATTTCTCCATTTAATTATAATTTAATCAGAAATAAATATTTTTATGAGAATATTTATCTTCACATATGTGAG